>CAXAOA010000208.1:0-20162 GCA_963970395.1 Ephialtes manifestator
TATTGGATATTGGAAGAACAGCTACAACTATTTCATGTAGATAAAATGGTAAGGATGTAGGTGGTGATGTTAAGGTAGTTTTTCTTACCCTCAAGTGAATGAAGAACACTAATGTTATTTTTGATGAATGAAAAAAATGAAAACTGTATTTTCGACGAATGAAATGACGAAAATGTTGGAAAATGTCAGTCGAGCGGAGGTCCGGAGATGCGAACGGCTCGATGAGCGCCGCTCTAATGCCAGAGTCGACAGACTCACGGAAGAGAAAAAGGCTCTTGCAGTATTGCAGCAACGGAACAAGGCTGCGATTCTGCGCCACGACGCGCCGGCTATCCCACTCTTAACGATGTAAAATGTTCTGCAGTTGACGTGCAGGGAAGTGCTGCCATCCACGGGGAATATCTGCAACAGATCCGGCAGCAATAGTTTTGTCATCTCCGTGTTGATATTATTTTTCGCTCAATTCCCAATAAAATAATAAAGTTTCATGACAAATCCTCATCGTATCCTAATTGATCAAATAATTATTTTTTCTACAAATTTCTATTCAATATTATTGACCCATAAAAGAGAAATAAAAAAATATGATCATTATCAAAAAATAAATAAGATTTTTCAATCGATATCCAAATTATTAATTAATTTTTACATCTACAAAAAAGAACCACCAAGGCATCGATTTTTTTTAACATGAATAAGTGAAATATATGCGCAGAATATATCCCGTGAAGAAATCTTATCAGGGTTCTTCCAAGGCCCCGATTAATATTCCCTAATTCTCTTAGGGGCCATATGTGGAAGCCTCATAGGGTTTCGCAAATGATGGTCACGCTTTTTTCTTCGGGACCTTTAAAGGCTAAATGTTAGGGGCCTTTAAAGGCAAAATAATGAGGACCTTTTAAGGCTGCCTATTAAGTCCTTACTAAAATAATAAAGAAATTTAATTAAAAAATATATATTTGTTATTATTTAGTTGAGTAATGCTGCACTTTTAATTAGATATTTCGACTTTCTCTTCACGATGGTACATATTAATCGCTGAAAAAACATATTACATATTTTTTTTACATTGACGAGAATCGAACCTAAGAACCCTCCGGATGGTGTAGTTGCGCTGCGCCTTAGTTCTCTTGGCCATTCAAATCATATGAATATGCAATTATTTTGTGTATTTGAATGACTGTAATATGAAATATGAAATAAAATTAATGTAATATAGTCAGAACTTGATAGATTTACATGACTGCGTCTGATGTGTAAAATAAAAGCACATTCAGTTATTTTTTTACAGAAATTGGTTACATCGAATAGGGTACATTATATCGTTGTTGTCATCTATAATTATATTCCACAAAATTTGCTTGTTTTATCGTTTGCGCGAATTAGTTCATTTGTATCTAGGTGCGTGACTGTCTGGCTGACCTGAGGGCCAGTATTAGAATGGGTGACCTGGCTGACTTTGACGGTCATTAGTTGGATAGGTGACCACCAATTTTGCCATCGAAACCTCGATTGCCATATAAAATCCTCATCTGGCAAATTTATTATTGATTTGTTTACTTTATGCCATGGTTAAGCCTGACTGGGCCCTTAATTAATTAACTTATCAAGGCCTTATTAAACTTCACCATGGCCTTATGAGATTCTTATTTGGAAAATTATGATTAATTAGTTTACTTGGTATCATGATGAAGGCCCTTAAGTGATTAGCCTATCAAGCCCTTATTAAACTTCGACATGGAAACCTAGAATTGCCTAAGAAGACCCTTATCTGCAAAATTATTATTCATTTGTTTATTTGGTGCCATGATTAAGCCTGACTGGGCCCTTAAGTGATTACCCTATCAAGCCCTTATTAAACTTTGCCGGGGCAACTTAGAATTGCCTCATGAGGCCCTTACGTGGCGAAATTATTATTGATGTATTTACTTGGTGCCATGATTAAGCCTGACTGGGCCCTTAATTAATTTCCCTAATATAGCCCTATTAAATATCGCCATGAAACCCTACAGTGTCCTTAGTAGGTCCCTAAATGGAGTGATATGGAACTCACGTTTATGGTGTCCACATTAAAGCCCGATAGGGCCCTAAGTTATCTTAGGGCAACCCTTATATTTTTCTTCACGGGTTATGAGATCCTTATTTGGAAAAATTATGATTAATTAGTTTACTTGGTATCATGATGAAGCCCCTTAAGTGATTACCCTATCAAGCCCTTATTAAACTTCGACATGGAAACCTAAAATTGCCTAAGAAGACCCTTATCTGGCAAAATTATTATTAATTTGTTTATTTGGTGCCATGATTAAGCCTGACTGGGCCCTTAAGTGATTACCCTATCGAGCCCTTATCAAACTTCGCCGTGGCAACCTAGAATTGCCTCATGAGGCCCTTACGTGGCGAAATTATTATTGATTTATTTACTTGGTGCCATGATTAAGCCTGACTGGGCCCTTAATTAATTTCCCTAATATAGCCCTATTAAATATCGCCATGAAACCCTACAGTGTCCTTAGTAGGTCCCTAAATGGGAGTGATATGGAACTCACGTTTATGGTGTCCACATTAAAGCCCGATAGGGCCCTAAGTTATCTTAGGGCAACCCTTATATTTTTCTTCACGGGTTATGAGATCCTTATTTGGAAAAATTATGATTAATTAGTTTACTTGGTATCATGATGAAGCCCCTTAAGTGATTACCCTATCAAGCCCTTATTAAACCTCGACATGGAAACCTAGAATTGCCTAAGAAGACCCTTATCTGGCAAAATTATTATTCATTTGTTTATTTGGTGCCATGATTAAGCCTGACTGGGCCCTTAAGTGATTACCCTATCAAGCCCTTATTAAACTTTGCCGGGGGCAACCTAGAATTGCCTCATGAGGCCCTTACGTGGCGAAATTATTATTGATTTATTTACTTGGTGCCATGATTAAGCCTGACTGGGCCCTTAATTAATTTCCCTAATATAGCCCTATTAAATGTCGCCATGAAACCCTACAGTGTCCTTAGTAGGTCCCTAAATGGGAGTGATATGGAACTCACGTTTATGGTGTCCACATTAAAGCCCGATAGGGCCCTAAGTTATCTTAGGGCAACCCTTATATTTTTCTTCACGGGTTATGAGATCCTTATTTGGAAAAATTATGATTAATTAGTTTACTTGGTATCATGATGAAGCCCCTTAAGTGATTACCCTATCAAGCCCTTATTAAACTTCGACATGGAAACCTAGAATTGCCTAAGAAGACCCTTATCTGGCAAAATTATTATTAATTTGTTTATTTGGTGCCATGATTAAGCCTGACTGGGCCCTTAAGTGATTACCCTATCAAGCCCTTATTAAACTTCGACATGGAAACCTAGAACTGCCTAAGAAGACCCTTATCTGGCAAAATTATTATTAATTTGTTTATTTGGTACCATGATTAAGCCTGACTGGGCCCTTAAGTGATTACCCTATCAAGCCCTTATTAAATTTCGCGGTGGCAACCTAGAATTGCCTCATGAGGCCCTTACGTGGCGAAATTATTATTGATTTATTTACTTGGTGCCATGATTAAGCCTGACTGAGCCCTTAATTAATTGCCCTAATATAGCCCCATTAAATATCGGCATGGAACCCTACAGTTTCCTTAGTAGGTCCCTAATTGGGAGTGATATGGAATTCACTTTTATGGTGTCCACATTAAAGCCCGATAGGGCCCTAAGTTATCTTAGGGCAACCCTAATATTTTTCTTCACGGGATGTTTTACAGTGATATTTACACAAAATTAATATAAAATAAATGAATCTTAGATAAATTAATCTTAAAATAAATTAAACCTCACACCAAAGTTCATCAAAATTTTCGGTAAATTTTCAAGCAATTAGCATTATTACACTCGATGCTCTGTATATAGTCGCTTAGAGTGAGTTTAGATAAGAGATGCAGGGGATGAGCCGAAGCGAAAGGGCACCATTAAAATCTATTGCATTCAGAGAGTCCGAGACTGTTGGCGCGCACCGAGATATTACAGATGCACTGTATGCAGTGCATACACCATATACATGGTGTTATACAGCCGTATAGCTTCGTTCGAGATACACGAAACAAGAAGCTAACGAGGCGTAAGGAGATCTCTCGTGCCTCGGGCAAACTTCACACATACAATGCCATTCTCTCCGAGACTCTCGGCGTGCCAACATTGCATGTTATATATCGACTTGTCACGGTGAAGCTGATCACCTTGCTACTATTTCTCCCGTACCAAAATCGTACTACATTTCATGCAGGACCGGTCAGTTTCACGAAAAGGAACTTATTCACAAAACACTTGGTTGGTTGTTGATGTGTTGGCAACGCGGAATTCAGGCTTTCATCAAATGAGCGACTCACTCATCTACGAGTAATATATATGCATAGGGCATTTCACGTAAATTAATAGCACTGTTTTACATATATATGGGAGATTCCAGTAAAGTTGAGCCACCAAAAAAATTAATTAATTATTTTTTGCTCCCCCGTAGAAGATACTTTGATTTCTTGAAAATTTGGGGCTGAATTGGTTTGGTAAAAAAAAATTAAATAGTTGAATTTTGATATTTTTTATGTATTTTATTTATGTCTGAGATAAAAATATTTAGACAAAAAAAAATAGATCTATATATGCAAATGGGACGATATTTGTGATGTCACATTTATTAATTTCAATGATATCTTAATATTGTAAATATGACTTATAATTAATTGATATATAAATTATAGTTGAATACATTTTTAGTTTTTTTGTGTTTCTTTTTCTTTTTGTGAAAGTTAATAAAGTGGATAAGGCCTGAAAAGCCCCATATAAATAACCATACACGGAAAAAAAGGCTTGGTTGGAGCAACCAAGTGCCTTGGTTATATATGCGCCAGATAATTAATTGGTTAGACCAACCAAGTTATTTGTTAGGCTACCAATTTATTGGTTGGTCTAACCAAGTCACTTGGTTAGCTTACCAAGTGACTTGGTTAGCTTACCAATTTATTGGTTGGTCTAACCAAGTCACTTGGTTAGCTTACCAAGTGACTTGCCAAATAATTAATTGGTTAGACCAACCAAGTTATTTGTTAGGCTACCAATTTCTTGGTTGGTCTAACCAAGTCACTTGGCTAGCTTACCAAGTGACTTGGTTAGTTTACCAAGTAACTTGGTTAGCTTACCAAGTGACTTGGTTAGCTTACCAAGTGACTTGGTTAGTCCAACCAAGAAATTGGTAGCCTAACAAATAACTTGGTTGGTCTAACCAATTAATTGTTTGGCGCATATATAACCAAGGCACTTGGTTGTTCCAACCAAGCCTTTTTTCCGTGTATGGTTATGTATATGGGGCTTTTCAGGCCAGACAATTAATTGGTTAGACCAACCAAGTTATTTGTTAGGCTACCAATTTCTTGGTTGGACTAACCAAGTTACTTAGTAAGCTAACCAAGTCATTTGGTTAGCTTACCAAGTGACTTGGTTAGTTTACCAAGTGACTTGGTTAGCTTACCAAGTGACTTGGTTAGCTTACCAAGTGACTTGGTTAGTCCAACCAAGAAATTGGTAGCCTAACAAATAACTTGGTAGTAGCTAACCAATTAATTGTCTGGCCTGAAAAGCTCCATATAAATAACCATACACGGAAAAAAAGGCTTGGTTAGAACAACCAAGTGCCTTGGTTATATATGCGCCAAACAGTTAATTGGTTAGACCAACCAAGTTATTTGTTAGGATACCAATTTCTTGGTTGGTCTAACCAAGTCACTTGGTTACCTTACCAAGTGACTTGGTTAGTCCAACCAAGAAATTGGTAGCCTAACAAATAACTTGGTTGGTAAGCTAACCAAGTGACTTGGTTAGACCAACCAAGAAATTGGTAGCCCAACAAATAACTTGGTTGGTCTAACCAATTAATTGTCTTGGTTAGCTAATCAAGTGAAATGATTAGTCCAACCAAGAAATTGGTAGCCTAACAAATAACTTGGTTGGTCTAACCAATTAATTGTTTGGCGCATATATAACCAAGGCACTTGGTTGTTCCAACCAAGCCTTTTTTTCCGTATATATATATACATTGAAAGAAATAAAATTGGATGCTTTTCAATCGGATGATTAAAATCGATGACATGAAACTTGTGAATGCAAATTGGAGAGAAGTACAAAATTGCAAGCGACCGAAAGGGCAAACGGTGGGATGTGAAGGGTAACA
This sequence comes from Ephialtes manifestator, assembly GCA_963970395.1. Classification (NCBI taxonomy): domain Eukaryota; kingdom Metazoa; phylum Arthropoda; class Insecta; order Hymenoptera; family Ichneumonidae; genus Ephialtes; species Ephialtes manifestator. The sequence goes on from CAXAOA010000208.1 coordinate 6,216, forward strand.
AAAACTTGTACGAGACAACAGCGGTAGTAAGGTCGTGCAGAAACAGTCAAACTGCCAATGAGTTGTTCCATGATGCTTCAATTTTCCAGGAATAGCGAAGGCACTATTCAACATACTACTCTGTTGAGTATTTATGTGTGTATGTGTGTGTGTGTACTTGTTAGGGGTGAAATTTAACATGGCTTGTAGATCCATTAACCCAGCATCGAGAACTGGCGTTGTTCGACATTTCAACATGAACGTATACACGTTTCGTAGGCTCTGCACGAGATACGTATGCCAAACTACTGCCACTGGTTTATATCAGACGTGTATTAGAATGAAAATGTCAAATGCAGATATCGACTATGCGTCGAGCAATCGAGACGAGAAGCTTGTATCCATTTTTGCTTAAAAAAAATGCAACAATATTTTCATCCCAAAAATGGCGATTCTGACAATTGTATTTCAGATTGAACACAATTTTCAGCCAAGTTCTGAAATTAAAAAAAAATTTTTGGTTATTACAATTACTGTATTAAAGGCAGCTTATTTATATTAAAAAAATGCTGTAACTACTTAATAAACATTGTAACTATATAATAGATGAAAAAGATAAATGTAACCATGAAATTTTGTGGTCATGTTTCAAGAACTAAAAAAAAGTCGCCAAATGTCTATCAGTTTTATAGAGAAAAACGAGACATCACTTAAATTGATTTCACTTATGTGAACTCCCAAAGAGATTAAGACAATTCGACGAAATGTGTACTAATGTATCAATAATATTTATCGAATTTCGCAAAAGTACATTAGCACTGATTTTACGACGACCGGACGGAACGAAGTATCATTAAATAGCCATAAAATGGACTATCCTAGTCCCAATCAACATTAAAACAGCTGCTTTATCATCACCGTGCGGTTTTCGAAAGTTTTTATGCCGAGCAATTTATTTCTAGTACCCATTAAAACACAATATACCCGCTAAATTTCCTCAAATAATTTCACACCTCCTAAAAAAATCGTGTCACCAAACTTGACCTGAATTAAGCAAAAGTTCAACAAATCCTTAGCAATTAAGGGGAGGGTGTCAGGTAAAAAAAATTGATTTTGGAAATTCAATATCATCCAAATCCTATTGCATATAAAAATGCCCACCGCACTATATTGGTGGTACTCGATGAAAGGTTTTTTTACTGTCGTCTGACTTGCATATGATTTTCAATATTTTCTTAAGCAAAGTTCTTAGGTTTTCCATTCTGCGCATGATTCAGATCAAACTACTAGGCAGATTGGAATGGTTGACATCTCATTTTCTTCTTCATGAAAAGATACACCGGCTAAATGGAGCAAACTATTTTTTTTAATTCTGAAAGCAAAGTTATTCACTGATTTAGAAAATAGTATAACATTTATTTATTAATAATTATGTCACTTAAAAAATATTACCTTTTATTAACATTTGCTCCATTTAGCCGTTGTATCTTTTCATGAAGAAGAAAATGAGACATCAACCATTCCAATCTGTCTAGTAGTTCGATCTGAATCATGCGCAGAATGGAAAACCTAAGAACTTTGCTTAAGATAATATTGAAAAGCATATGCAAGTCAGACGACAGTAAAAAATCCTTTCATCGAGTACCAACAATACAGTGCGTTGGGCATTTTTATATGCAATGGGATTTGGATGATATTGAATTTCCAAAATCAATTTTTTTGAACTGACTCCCTCCCCTTAAGCAATCATCCCGCTAAATTTTCTCCAACAATTCTAAAAGTGCTGAAAAATCGTGTCAACAAACTTGACCCCAAATTAAGCAAAATTAAAAAAAAAACCCTTAGCAATTAAGCAATCGACCCGCTAAATTTTCTCCAATAATTCTAAAACTGCTGAAAAATCGTGTCATCAAACTTAACACCGAATTAAGTAAAAGTTCAACAAATCTTTAGCAATTAAGCAATCGACCCGCTAAATTTTCTCGAACAATTCTAAAACTGCTGAAAAATCATGTCACCAAACTTCACCCCGAATTAAGGGGAGGGAGTCGGGTAAAAAAAAATTGATTTTGGAAATTTAATATCATCCAAATGCAATTGCATATAAAAATGCCCAATGCACTATATTGTTGGCACTCGATGATAGGATTTTTTACTGTCGTCTGACTTGCATATGCTTTTCAATATTATCTTAAACAAAGTTCTTAGGTTTTCCATTCTGTGCATGATTCAGATCAAGCTACTAGGCAGATTGGAATGGTTGACATCTCATTTTCTTCTTCATGAAAAGATACACCGGCTAAATGAAGCAAACTATTTTTTTTAAATTCTGAAAGCAAAGTTATTCACTGATTTAGAAAATAGCATAACATTTATTTATTAATAATTATGTCACTTAAAAAATATTACCTTTTATTAACATTTGCTCCATTTAGCCGGTGTATCTTTTCATGAAGAAGAAAATGAGACATCAACCATTCCAATCTGTCTAGTAGTTCGATCTGAATCATGCGCAGAATGGAAAACCTAAGAACTTTGCTTAAGATAATATGGAAAAGCATATGCAATTCAGACGACAGTAAAAAATCCTTTCATCGATTACCAACAATACAGTGCGTTGGGCATTTTTATATGCAATAGGAATTGGATGATATTGAATTCCCAAAATCAATTTTTTTGACCTGACTCCCTCCCCTTAAGCAATCATCCCGCTAAATTTTCTCCAACAATTCTAAAAGTGCTGAAAAATCGTGTCAACAAACTTGACCCCAAATTAAGCAAAATTAAAAAAAAAACCCTTAGCAATTAAGCAATCGACCCGCTAAATTTTCTCCAATAATTCTAAAACTGCTGAAAAATCGTGTCATCAAACTTAACACCGAATTAAGTAAAAGTTCAACAAATCTTTAGCAATTAAGCAATCGTTCCGCTAAATTTTCTCGAACAATTCTAAAACTGCTGAAAAACCATGTCACCAAACTTCACCCCGAATTAAGGGGTGGGAATCAGGCCAAAAAAATTGATTTTGGAAATTGAATATCATCCAAATGCTATTGCATATAAAAATGCCCAATGCACTATATTGTTGGTACTGGATAAAAGGATTTTTTACTGTCGTCTGACTTGCATATGCTTTTCAATATTATCTTAAGCAAAGTTCTTAGGTTTTCCATTCTGCGCATGATTCAGATCAAACTACTAGGCAGATTGAAATGGTTGGCGTCTCATTTTCTTCTTCATGAAAAGATACACCGGCTAAATTGAGTAAATGTTAATAAAAGGTAATATTTTTTAAGTGACATAATTATTAATAAATAAATTTTATGCTATTTTCTAAATCAGTGATTAACTTTGATTTCAGAATGAAAAAAAATAGTTTGCTCCATTTAGCCGGTGTATCTTTTCATGAAGAAGAAAATGAGACATCAACCATTCCAATCTGCCTAGTAGTTTGATCTGAATCATGCGCAGAATGGAAAACCTAAGAACTTTGCTTAAGATAATATTTACAATCATTAGCAAGTCAGACGACAGTAAAAAATCCTTTCATCGATTACCAACAATATAGTGCGTTGGGCATTTTTATATGCAACAGGATTTGGAGGACATTGAATTTCCAAAATCAATTTTTTTTACCTGATTCCCTCCTCTTAAGCAAAATTAAAACAAAAATCCTTAGCAATTAAGCAATCGTTCCGCTAAATGTTCTCCAATAATTCTACAACCCCTAAAAAAATCGTTTTGCGAAGTTTCAACCTGAATTAAGTAATCGTTCAAAAAATTCACAGACGGCTAAGAATATTTTCCCTATTCGTTGAAAAAGTTTTCGCGTGATTGCGGAAGTGGATGTTCTTCTTGCTCGAGAGGGGTAGAGCAACCGATAGAGGTGGCATTTGGCACGAGCTGTGAAAAAGAGTCTGGAATCTATCGACCGCATCAAACGGCGCTTATGCGCCCTCGTGCCGCGCTCGGAAGGGCATCAACGGTATAGCAGAGGGGTTGTGTAGTATGATTTACGACCTCGTCGAGCCAAAGATCACGTACGGTCGATGTGCGCACTTTTTTATTTATTTTCTTTTTTTTTTTCTTTTCTTCTCACGGTTTCTCGGGGTCGCGAAAAGACGTAGAAGGAAATCGAGGGAAGACACGAGGGTGGTTAGGCGCGTTGAGGAAACCCCTTGTCACTGTATAATGCAGAAGAAGCACAAGGTAGCGAAGGCATTAGGGCGATTGGTTAGACGTTCGAACCTTCTGTACTATGCGTATATTTAAGCCCCCCCCCTCCTTTCCATCAAAAACCCCTTCCTTTCTTCCCTTCTCCTCCTTCACTCTCCCCTTTCTTCCTTCCAAGCAGCCCCTCCCCCTCCCCTTTGCTCCTCTCGAATCAAGATAGTGTAAAATTTTTTGTTAGCGAAACGCTTTTTTATTTTCATTTAAATTATTGTTTTAATATTTGCGTATTCTAACGATGTTGAAAAAATCATTTTTTTATTTTCAGAGAATACGTAGGCCTAAAATATATCCAAAATTTATTTAGAACATATTTCTGATATATACAGTGTCGGAAATTTATATATGGGGTAAAACACGTCAAGGCGGCCACACGAATTTTTCATTTCAATAAAAAGTTTTCAAATTTCTTGAGGATGTTGGTCAGGCTGATAAAAAAAATTGCAAATTTTTTCAGATTTTTTTATTGCATATTTCAGCCGTTACCAATAACTGAAAATAATAATCGTTAATTTTTTAACGCCAAAACTACGGCTCTCGCAAAAAAATCATGTTAACAAAAAATTTAAGGTATCGAACGTTCTTTTCAACAAATTTTTTTGCAAATTTTTCTACTCCGTTTTGTGCTATCTTTCAATTAAATAATATTTCAATATTTTTTTTCTCCAAAACTGCGTTCTCGATTCAGATGAGATTTTTACATTTTGTTCCTTAATATGTTAAGAATCTGAAAAAAAATTGACGAGATGGGCGGCGACTTCGTTCCACAGTTACAGCTCTTCGAATGATCGAACGTAACGGTAATCTAATGTGTAATTGCTCTCTGCGTTCAACAGGGTTGAGACTGTCAATAGAAAAAATCTAAAGCCCGCATCACTTGTTTATTTTTTTGTTATTTTAAATTAAATTTTTTTTTTAATTATGTTAATTGGCAAATTCCCCCGTTCCTGTCGTCCACACTTTGTGTTCACAACGCAGAACGATGGTCGTGTAACATTGAGCACGTGAATATTGAACTCAAGAGACATTCATTCACCACGTTTTGCCAATTTTCGATTGATCAGAAAAGAGCACGATGATGAATTACGTGTCATCAGGAAAAAAGTTTCAATTCCATCAGTCGATAAAATAAATGTATTAAAAAACCCAAAAATTGAAGAGGGAAAAATATCCGATGCAAAAAATGCAGTGCGGGCTTTAGAATTATTATGTAGACAGTCTGTTGAACGTACAGAGCAATTACACATTAGATTGCCCTGGTATTCGATCGTTTGAAGAGCTGTAACAGTGGAATGAAATCGCCGCCCATCTCGCCAATTTTTTCTCAGATTCTAGACATATTAAGGAACAAAATGTAAAAATTTCAACCGAATCGGGAACGCAGTTTTGGAGAAAAAAAATATTATCATTTTATTTCATTGAAAAATAGCATAAAACAGAGTAGGAAGATTTTGCAAAAATTTTATTGAAAAGAACGTTAAATATCTTAAATTTTTTGTTCACGTAATTTTTTTCCGAGATCTGTAGTTTTGGCGTTAAAAAATTAACGATTATTATTTTCAGTTTTTTGTAACGGCTGAAATATGCGATAAAAAAATCTGAAAAAATTTGTCATTTTTGTTTTCAGCCAGACCAACATCCTCAACAAATTTGAAAACTTTTTATTGAAATGAAAAATTCTATCTATGTATTTGGATTTTTAAAAAAATTGTGGCATTAAGTGACAATTAATTTTGATTTAATGCGACCACTTTAAAAGATACCTTAATCATCGTGTTTTTGTCACTGTATTATGCAAAAGAAGTACAAGGTAGAGAAGGCATTAGGGCGATTGGTTAGAACCTTCTTTTCTTCCTTTCCATCAAAAACCCCTTCCTTCCTTCCCTTAATCCCTTCCTCCTTAACTTTACCCTAAAACGCCCTCTTTCTTCCTTTCCAACAGTCTCCCTCTCCCTTCCTTTCTCCTTTTTGCTTCCGATCTTTATCGTTTTAAGTCAACAGTGCCATACGTCGAATTCACGTGACGTATGTTACTCCATGGCTAGTATAATATTCTATACAGTATGTAGTGTATAGCACGTGCTGTATTGGACACGGTAAGTGAGTTTGCCGAATGTTTGGCCTGGCGTCAGTTTAATGGGATTATCGAATTTCAGCTCTCCGACCCTTTTCTCCTTCGCTCACTCGGTATATATCCCAAGTCTCACTTCGTGTCTCCGGCGTTATTATTTTAGCAAACAAACGCGGGAGGTTAGCCCAGGTGAACGACAGACGGTTCATCTATTCGCGGCCGTTTGCCCTCGCAACTTCAGCACCGTACACGTCCAAACTGCTACGTATCCTCTCGTACACGAAATACCAATAAAGGACATTCGTTTCTGAATCGTGTTTTCGTAACGCGTCGAATAAACTTTCTACTGCGACTCGCATATTGATTTCTACGCAATTGTCTAATAACTGCAGTATTCAAATACGTGAATAGGAAGTGAAATTTGATCTCAGGAAATTAACAAAAAAAAAGTAACCACAAATATCACAAAAACGCTTCATTCTGTGCGTCGATATATTTTCATCATATTTATAAAATTCTTAATTGGTAAAAAAAACAGTTTCTTTGAGTTATTCAATTAATATCTCTTTGACATTATCATTATTCTGACTATAATCATCGCTTTTATATTTTTTATGTCGATATCGAATTCTTCTAAGACTCGCAAATTGATTTCTACGCATTTGTCTAATAACTGCAGTATTCAAATACGTGAATAGGAAGTGAAATTTGATCTCAGGAAATTAACAAAAAAAAGTAACCAACAATATCACAAAAAAGCTTCATTCTGTGCGTCGATATATTTTCATCATATTTATAAAATTCTTAATTGGTAAAAAAAACAGTTTCTTTGAGTTATTCAATTAATATCTCTTTGACATTATCATTATTCTGACTATAATCATCGCTTTTATATTTTTTATGTCGATATCAAATTCTTCTAAGACTCGCAAATTGATTTCTACGCATTTGTCTAATAACTGCAGTATTCAAATACGTGAATAGGAAGTGAAATTTGATCTCAGGAAATTAACAAAAAAAAGTAACTAACAATATCACAAAAATGCTTCATTCTGTGCGTCGATATATTTTTATCATATTTATAAAATTCTTAATTGGTAAAAAAAACAGTTTCTTTGAGTTATTCAATTAATATCTCTTTGACATTATCATTATTCCGACTATAATCATCGCTTTTATATTTTTTATGTCGGTATCAAATTCTTCTAAGACTCGCAAATTGATTTCTACGCATTTGTCTAATAACTGCAGTATTCAAATACGTGAATAGGAAGTGAAATTTGATCTCAGGAAATTAACAAAAAAAAGTAACCAACAATATCATAAAAATGCTTCATTCTGTGCGTCGATATATTTTTATCATATTTATAAAATTCTTAATTGGTAAAAAAAACAGTTTCTTTGAGTTATTCAATTAATATCTCTTTGACATTATCATTATTCTGACTATAATCATCGCTTTTATATTTTTTATGTCGGTATCAAATTCTTCTAAGACTCCCAAATTGATTTCTACGCATTTGTCTAATAACTGCAGTATTCAAATACGTGAATAGGAAGTGAAATTTGATCTCAGGAAATTAACAAAAAAAAGTAACTAACAATATCACAAAAATGCTTCATTCTGTGCGTCGATATATTTTCATCATATTTATAAAATTCTTAATTGGTAAAAAAAACAGTTTCTTTCAGTTATTCAATTAATATCTCTTTGACATTATCATTATTCTGACTATAATCATCGCTTTTATATTTTTTATGTCGGTATCAAATTCTTCTAAGACTCCCAAATTGATTTCTACGCATTTGTCTAATAACTGCAGTATTCAAATACGTGAATAGGAAGTGAAATTTGATCTCAGGAAATTAACAAAAAAAAGTAACTAACAATATCACAAAAATGCTTCATTCTGTGCGTCGATATATTTTCATCATATTTATAAAATTCTTAATTGGTAAAAAAAACAGTTTCTTTCAGTTATTCAATTAATATCTCTTTGACATTATCATTATTCTGACTATAATCATCGCTTTTATATTTTTTATGTCGGTATCAAATTCTTCTAAGACTCCCAAATTGATTTCTACGCATTTGTCTAATAACTGCAGTATTCAAATACGTGAATAGGAAGTGAAATTTGATCTCAGGAAATTAACAAAAAAAAGTAACTAACAATATCACAAAAATGCTTCATTCTGTGCGTCGATATATTTTCATCATATTTATAAAATTCTTAATTGGTAAAAAAAACAGTTTCTTTCAGTTATTCAATTAATATCTCTTTGACATTATCATTATTCTGACTATAATCATCGCTTTTATATTTTTTATGTCGGTATCAAATTCTTCTAAGACTCCCAAATTGATTTCTACGCATTTGTCTAATAACTGCAGTATTCAAATACGTGAATAGGAAGTGAAATTTGATCTCAGGAAATTAACAAAAAAAAGTAACTAACAATATCACAAAAATGCTTCATTCTGTGCGTCGATATATTTTCATCATATTTATAAAATTCTTAATTGGTAAAAAAAACAGTTTCTTTCAGTTATTCAATTAATATCTCTTTGACATTATCATTATTCCGACTATAATCATCGCTTTTATATTTTTTATGTCGGTATCAAATTCTTCTAAGACGCGCAAATTGATTTCTACGCATTTGTCTAATAACTGCAGTATTCAAATACGTGAATAGGAAGTGAAATTTGATCTCAGGAAATTAAGAAAAAAAAAGTAACCAAACATATCACAAAAAAAGCTTGCAAAGTAGAACCTTGCAAATTGCTTCCCCCGTATTTTACGCTTTTGACAAAGCTACCTCTATGAATAAGTATGTTGATCAATTTTGGCCTCCTCATAGAGGAAGCTTTGTAAAAAGCGAGAAATAATGAGGAAGCAATTTGCAAGGTTCTACTTTGCAGGCTTGTTTATGCTCTAGACTTTTTCTAAAAATTCAAAGTGTCGAAGAATTTTAACCGTGCAACCGATTTTTTTCAAATTTGTACTAAAACCTTGTACCATAGTAGTTCATATGTGGACCAAATTAGAACCCGGTATCTCGGAATTTGCACGAGCCAGTGCGAGAATGAGATTTTTCGAAAAACTCAAAATGCCATAAAATTTGAATGGCTGGACAGATCTGCGTCAAATTTGTACTTAAATATTTTTCGATAATAGTCCATATATGAACAAAATTTAAGATAAATCTGTGCAAAATTTCAAAATTTCTTTTTTCGTGCCGGCATTTTTTTTTCATATTCACCAAAGTCGAAGTTTAGCGACATATCGATAGTTCCTTTGACTAAATTCATTATTAACAATCAATAATCGTGAAATCATGTCGAAAAATGCAGCCGAATATCTCAGATTTTACAGAGATGAAGTCTTTGAAGACATTTTTTTTAAAATTGAAATTGCAATAACATTGGAACCGCTTTACCGATTTTCTCCAAATTTGGTACAAATCATGGTTTGATGGTAGTCTATTTACGTACGAAATTTCAGCCCAATATCTCTCAATTTATGGAAGTTATAGCGTGAAAACGGTTTTTCAAAATGCTGTAAAATCTAAATTTTCGAACCGATTTGCGTCAACTACAATCCCAAACAGTATTCTATGATAGCCCACTCGCGTGCCAAATTTGAAGGACATCCAATGAAAATTACGACAGTTATCGCGCGACCAATGAAATCTGCACATACGCACACACACACACACACATACAGACATTTCGTAAAAACCACTTTTCTCGACGTTTTATGACTTTCTGAGTGCACTGACATGAAAATCTCGAAAAAGAAAATTTCACGAAAACAAAGCATCCTCTATGAGGAAGCAAAAACGCTTCATTCTGTGTGTCGATATATTTTCATCAAATTTATAAAATTCTTAATTGGTAAAAAAAACAGTTTCTTTCAGTTATTCAATTAATATCTCTTTGACATTATCATTATTCTGACTATAATCATCGCTCTTATATTTTCTATATTGTTATCAAATTCTTCTAATACTCGCATATTGATTTATACGCATTGTCTAATAACTGCAGTATTAAAATACGTGGATCGGAAGTGAAATTTGATCTGAGGAAAATGAAAAATAAATTAACCAAAAATATCCCAAAATCGCTTTATTCTGTGCGTCGATATATTTTCATCATATTTATAAAATTCAAAAAAAAAAAGTTTCTTTCAGTTGTTCAATTAATATTTCTTTGACATTATAATTATTCCGACTATAATCATCGTTTTTATATTTTTTATATTGTCATCAGATTCTTCTAAGATACTCAACTCGCAATAAAATAAAACTTTCGTTTATAAATGTACGTCTAATGCATCGTTACAAAAACGGACACTTTTTTCCTTCCCGTGTCTGTTTCCTGTCCAATTGATGACTTTTTTCCTACCTTAAGTAGCTAAATACGCAGTAACTCGTATGCAACGGAAGCAGAGGATAAAAGCGCACATTACCGCTGAGAAAGATCAGCCGAGACGTCACACAGTTGGGCGTGAGATTAAGGGGGTAGCGTAGAGAGAAGTCGCCACTGACGTAGAGCTTAGCTCGTAGCAGGAGAGCTTTTAGGTTAAATAATTAAACGACCAGTCGATCGATCGTCGAGGGGGGGCAGGGAGCTAAGTTTGTGATGTCACCCCCTTCCACCCCCTCCCTGTGTTGATGCACGCGGAATGAGGAAAGGCGAAGTACGCGCGTTGGAAAATGTCTGGTAGAAAGAGGAGGAGAAGGCAAAGGACGTCGAGCTCGACGACGAAGACGACGACAACGACAACGACGACGGGGCGACAGCGGAACCCCCTGAGAGGCCGATGGTCGGGCGTCTGAAAAGGGGTGGACGAAGCGCTCTTGCTCTACCTAGAAAACCCGGTAGCTGACAGCAACCCCGTCGGTGACAGGCCGCTGAGCGTATTAATAATAAATGCAAACGCCTAACATGAATTTCTGCCTGTCCGCCTTCCACCCCTAGCCTGATGGGGGTGAAATAGAACGAGAAGAATAAGAGGGATGGATGGAGGGGCGGAAGGGTGAATAGGGGGGTGGGGTAGGGTGGGGAGGGGGGGAACGTCATCCCCATTTCCTCTGTTCTTTCGCCTTCACCGTCAACGTTCTCTGTTTCTCTCTTCACTGACGGTCGTTCACTTTAACGTATATACTGAAGTAAAGCCTCTGTGCCCAACCCTTTCACCCACTTTGTCAATGAAAGCGGGGCTTCCTTCGCGCTAAGCTCCATCTATAAATGCTGAAATTAAGCTCGTCTGTCTGCATTGACACACTGATTTCATTTTGGTTTTCAACGCAAATTAGGAAAGATGGTTTTTTGGGATTTGAATCAATGTTTGGGACGTTTTATATTGTTCTTATTTTTCTTTACATTTCCATGGTAGTCGGAAAAAATATCCCTGGAAAATATACCCCTGCAGAAAATACCCCCGATAAAATACCCCCTGGAAAAAATACCCCTTGGTAAAAATACCCACAGATAAAATACCCCTTGGTAAAAATACCCCTGGATAAAATACTCCTTGGTAAAAATACCCCCGGATAAAATACCCCTTGGTAAAAACGACAAAATATCAGAATAAGAAATAGTCATAATGACAAATTATCACGTGAATCATCCACTTATACTGACTTCTTTAGGTTCTTCAAGGCGTTAGATAGGTTGGCATTCGTTTCTTTAGGGAGTTAGTTAGTTTGGTATTTTTCTTATATTTGTTCTTTAGGTTCTTTAGGGCGTTAATTAGGTTGGCGTTTGTTTCTTTAGGTTCTTTAGGTTCTTTAAAATACCCCCGGTATTTTATCCGGGGATATTTTTAGCAAGGGGTATTTTATCCGGGGGTATTTTCTCCAGGGGCTATTTTATCAGGGGTATTTTCTCCGGAGGTATTTTGTCCAGTGGGATTTTTTCCGGGATTCCATTTCCATTATCCGAATAATTGGTAATCCGAAATTACTGGTAAATTAATTTTGCAATGTTTATTACGATATTAATTTTTCTACTTTGACACACTGAATTCATTTTGGCTTTCAACGTAAATTAGGAAAGTATAATTTTGAAATTAAATTCAACGTTTGGGACGTTTTATAATGTTCTTATTTTTCTTCATATTTCCAATTATCCGAATAATTTTTAATCGGAACTACGAGTAAATTAATTGTGCAATGTTTATCAGGAAATTAATTTATCTTCTTTGACACACTGATTTCATTTTGGTTTTCAACGCAAATTAGTTTCATTTTGGAATGAAATTCAACGTTTGAGACGTTTTATATTATTTTTATTTTTCTTCCCATTTCCATTATCCGAATAATTGTTAATCCGAAATTACTGGTAAATTAATTTAGCAATGTTTACCAGGAAATTAATTTCTTTTAATTCGTAATTGTTTTTACCTAAAAAAATGCGCTGGAAAGGATTGAGATTTCCTGCATCCGCAAAACTATTAAAAAACAAACGAAATCTCCATACGCTCGGTGGTGATTGGACTGCCGTAAAATCCTCTTGATTATTTACAAAGCATTGTTTGCAATACCCAACACAAGTCCACAGCTTCAATACAGATGCTCCACTCTGTATAATATCGTTCACTACCTCCTACCCTTGCAATACCCTAATTACGATGGAATTTTTAACGAATGACAAGTGAATTACGTACCTCTCCGCTGCCTGAATTATCCAAATGTGAATAAACATGTGACCGCAAATTCTCGCATGCGACTATTTAATTCTGTACTTATATTTCTACCAAAAAAAAAAAATCAACCCCTACAAACTAAAAAAAAAAATCGGCTCATGTATCTATAATATCATAAATATTTATTAAATATTTACCTAATAAAAATAAATTACATACTGCTGCCTGAATTAATAAAAAACTCGATCAAACACATAACCGCAATTATCTCACTACTACTTAATTTACCACTTTTACATTCTGACCAAAAATGAATTCAGTCCGTACCATGAAATTCTTCTACCGATAATATCGAAGATTTGTAGAGAAATTTTGGACATTTGTATTTCCCGCTATGGGAATGCCGCGTCGAACGAGGCGATAATGACTTGCCAATTTTGAAAACCAATCTTGGTAGAAGGACCCCCGAAAATCGAGGAGATTGATCACTGATCGTCCGACCGTCGTAGTGATATCACCTATAATATAATATCTCTCTATATTATAAAAAGATCTCGCCGCCGCCGCCGCCGCCGTGTCAAGAATCGAGGGACTTAGAATAATTCGGGCTCAGGGCTTGGCGGAAGGGGGTGGGGCTAAAGGCTTGAGGCTAGCCCCAGGGGCTGGGGCTAGCCCCACCCCTTTCCGCCAAGCCCCGAGCCCGAATTATTCTAAGTCCTTTTCCAAAAATATAGGTCCCCCAAGTCTGCGGGAACGTTGGGGGGGGGCACCTTGGCGGGGCACCCATTCGGGGGGGTGGGGCACCTCCGGAGGGGCGGCACCTTCCGGGGGGGGGGCACCCTTGGGGGGGAACCCTTGGGGGGGCACCCTTGGGTGGGGGGCGATTGCGAGCGCGCGCAGCGCGCGAGCCACAACAACATCCTAATCTCTCTATATTATAAAAAGATCTCGCCGCCGCCGCCGCCGTGTCAAGAATCGAGGGACTTAGAAAAATTTCAGGGGTCTTTC
>CAXAOA010000210.1:0-2500 GCA_963970395.1 Ephialtes manifestator
GTCATTTGTTCAAGTCTCATTCGAATTCGCTAGTGTTGAAGGCGTCTTTCCGACGCGGTAAATTCTCCTATATCCGTGCCGTGATAGGTCGATTTTTAAATAACGTTAAAATTAAATATCTCGCGTAATTTTAGTCGTATCCAAATTCCGCCGACGCTATTGTTCTTAGTATTTTTTTTTTTCAGTCTAGGTTTTCCGGTGTTAAAGAAGTCGGGATAATCCCTCTATATACCGGAATGCCAGATAATACGACGCCTGGGAGTCCTGCGCGAAAAATTGAAGCATCGAGTTGTCCACTAAACGCTATTTGGATAAAACTGCTTCGAGAGTGGAGTAGACGCGTCGTTTAATTCCTATAAAACTAATAATAGGAATTGCTCACTCGAGTCTGTCATTAATGTCACGGGCTATTTCTTGAATACTAAATCGCTGCGTCGCCATCTAATAATTCATTATTACGCCGGTTCTTCATTAAGATGCGTAACGTGCCTAGCCAATCATGCATCTAGCATTCCGTTCGATTGTCGGCTTATCGTGAAAATAGTAACTCCGAAAAATACACTGTTAGAAAAGACTGGACGTTTTTATGCATAAATTCGTAATCGAAATTTAATATACAATTGTGGTATAAAATTCATGTACTTTTCCAGTAAAAGGATGCAAAATAGAACCTTGAACATTGCTTCCTCATTCTTTTTTGCTTTTTACAAAGCCGTGAGTCTATGAGGAAGTTTCTTTGTTTATTTTTGACTTCCTCATAGAGGAAGCTTTGCGAAAGATGAAAATTATTGACGAAGTTGATGATTTTTTATGTTTTACGAAATCCAGAGCGACACCAATAAATTTTGTTTAAACTCAAAATCACGTAAAATCCGAACGCTTTTACCGATCATTGCCAAATTGAAATTTTACCTGAATTAGAGCAAAACGAATGTTTTTCGAAAAATCCAAAATTTACTTTACCGATTTGGCCCAAATTTAATACCAATTCAAGAAAATTAGTGAGTGTCAGAATTTGTCAGGATAACCGTAGAAATGAGCGTCAACAAATTGGTAAGCCTAATTTCTGGTAAGTGGCTAATTGGTAAGGATCATTCCTACGGTTATTCTGACAAATTCCGAGTATCACTAAAGAGGTCAAGAACAACTCAGTCACTTCACGGTTATTTCGACATGTTTTGAAACTTACCGTGATTGTCAGGGAATTATCGATATATTGCTCATCAAGTGATACAATAATTGCGGTTTCGGTAATTAGCCGATACAACATCCAACGCCGATACTCAGTTGATAATTGCGGTTTTGTAACGTAGAATCTGCGGATCGCTGAGTACTTGATATCTCCTTGTTCATCCGAAAAAAATTGGTTGGTGCCGGTGTTGAGCGACAGCCGCTGAGTTCGATTCTATCCTTATCAAGTGCATTCAATAACAAATGGAGTTTTATAGGTTTGAAAGGGAAATGGCGCCAAGTCAACAGCTGATTGTGATTGAAAAAGTATTTTATTAAAAATGTACGTTGCGAGCGATATGTTACAATTATACGTCAATTTTGTGGATAATGGCAGTCAGTTGGCTGCGTCACAGGCGTCGATCCAATCGTTGTACACATCGAGAGGATCCGATAAAAGATGTATGCTTGTTTGATAGTCCTCGAGACAAACCCGACAGTTTATCCTTGCAGTCTTCCGAGGTTTGTCCCTGAAACATTACACTAAATTTGAAGAAATCTGCTTAAGCATTGATAAATCTCATTACCCGTTGTCACACGTACATTTTAACTTCGCAGGAGTTCTCGTGATTACAAAACGGGCACGTAAATTCTGTATCCAGAGGTTCGATGTTCTTTTTTCGCGTGGGCGCTTGTCGTTTACTCTTCCTTCGTCCCATGGTCGGTTAGTCCGCGACTTGGATGTCGTGCAGTCTGAAAAAAATCAGGGCCAACATTTAGCATTGTCGGCTCACATGACTTCCTGTGTCATCGAAATGTTAACCGAAAATAACTCAAGCAAACAGACTTTTTAACCGAGAAAATTTAAGTATCGATTAGCCCCCTGTATCACCGGCTTTAAACGACATTTTAACCAATTATTAAAACGCCGTGTCTAGCGTCACACACAATCGTGACATTTGTATCAATATTAAAGTCACACAAAATTTACGTGACTCACAGTTATTCGTAAGAGTAACGCTGAACAATCTTAAAAAAAGTTAGTTTCTGTTAATGGTTATTTTCCTTTTCTCATTGCAGAAAAAAGGACCGAACTTTTTTTTAGATAATAATGATTTACTGTGCATTTTAACTAAACAGCTTTATTTTAGTTTTTATCTCCAAATTTCGACATATTCGTCGGTTTGGTGCTATTTGATCGCGGAAAATTATTGAAAATTTTTATTTCATCGGCGGGACTCGAACCCGAAACTCTACGGTTATGAAACGAAGCCTTAGAGCACTCGGCTATTCACATCCGTGTAAATATTTATTTTTATTGTGTATTTGA